>ONZH01023354.1:0-48975 GCA_900303285.1 Rhinella marina
TACTGGGGCTCATATTGACATTACTGGGGGTGAGAGCATTACTATGGCAGCTATAGGAATATTACTGGGGTGGGGGGCATTACTGGAGGGCAAGGGGAGGACATGATATACTGCTCCCTCTATGGTATTTCTGGCCCCGCCTTTCTCAATCTTGGCCCGCCCACAATTTGGGGCCACTTTTATTTTTTTTTCCAGGGCCACTTTTAATTCCCAATTTAATAGACCCAGTACCCCTAGACTAGGGTCTATTCAACAAGCACCGCTCATCCAAGTGGTAATTTTATTTTATTCACTGCACTGGTTTGTGGCACTTTGTGCATCACTGTTATGTTATTTTATACATTACTATTGTGGGCTATCATTTTAACTTAATTCGAGTAAAAGTTATGTTTTATTGGTCCTCTTCAGTATATATATTATGTAATTATCTCTGAGAGTCGTCAGCACTACTCCAGGTGCTTCACTGAGATACTGGTATTTGGTAAATTGTTACACATTTTCTCCCCCCAAGATCTTGTATTGGGAGATTTGGACCACTGCTCAAAGTCTTAACCAGAACATCCCAAAAATTCTTAATGGGGTTCTCTTTTTTCCTGAACCACTTCACAATTTGAGCCCAATGAATCATGGCATTGTCATCTTGGCATAGGCCATCCATTGATTAAATAACCTGGTCATTCAGTATGTTCATAAAGTCATGTTTATGACCTTATTCTTTGGGCACATAACGTTGCTGAATCTAGACCTGACCAACTGGGAGACTCTTACCAATTTGATTATTTAAATCCAGGTGGTGACCTTTTTTTGGGCCATGCAGTGTGTGTGTATATATATTATATATATATATATATATATATTTACAGTATAGACCAAAAGTTTGGACACACCTTCTCATTCAAAGAGTTGTATTTTTTTTTCTGTATTTTCATGACTATGATATGTGGAATTATATACTTAACAAAAAAGTGTGAAACAACTGAAAATATGTCTTATATTCTAGGTTCTTCAAAGTAGCCACCTTTTGCTTTGATTACTGCTTTGCACACTCTTGGCATTCTCTTGATGAGCTTCAAGAGGTAGTCACCTGAAATGGTATTCCAACAGTCTTGAAGGAGTTCCCAGAGATGCTTAGCACTTGTTGGCCCTTTTGCCTTCACTCTGCGGTCCAGCTCACCCCAAACCATCTCGATTGGGTTCAGGTCCGGTGACTGTGGAGGCCAGGACATCTGGCGTAGCACCCCATCACTCTCCTTCTTGGTCAAATAGCCCTTACACAGCCTGGAGGTGTGTTTGGGGTCATTGTCCTGTTGATAAATAAATGATGGTCCAACTAAACGCAAACCGGATGGAATAGCATGCCGCTACAAGATGCTGTGGTAGCCATGCTGGTTCAGTATGCCTTCAATTTTGAATAAATCCCCAACATTGTCACCAGCAAAGCACCGCCACACCATCACACCTCCTCCTCCATGCTTGACGGTGGGAACCAGGCATGTAGAGTCCATCCGTTCACCTTTTCTGCATCACACAAAGACACAGTGGTTGGAACCAAAGATCTCAAATTTGGACTCATCAGACCAAAGCACAGATTTCCACTGGTCTAATGTCCATTCCTTGTGTTCTTTAGCCCAAACAAGTCTCTCTGCTTGTTGCCTGTCCTTAGCAGTGGTTTCCTAGCAGCTATTTTACCATGAAGGCCTGCTGCACACAGTCTCCTCTTAACAGTTGTTGTAGAGATGTGTCTGCTACTAGAACTCTGTGTGGCATTGACCTGGTCTCTAATCTGAGCTGCTGTTAACCTGCGATTTCTGAGGCTGGTGACTCGGATGAACTTATCCTCCGCAGCAGAGGTGACTCTTGGTCTTCCTTTCCTGGGGCGGTCCTCATGTCAGCCAGTTTCTTTGTAGCGCTTGATGGTTTTTGCGACTGCACTTGGGGACACTTTCAAAGTTTTCCCAATTTTTCGGACTGACTGACCTTCATTTCTTAAAGTAATGATCTTTTCCACCTGACTTCTGCCCAACACAACTCATGGTCCCAACCCCATTTATAAGGCAAGAAATCCCACTTATTAAACCTGACAGGGCACACCTGTGAAGTGAAAACCATTTCAGGTGACTACCTCTTGAAGCTCATCAAGGGAATGCCAAGAGTGTGCAAAGCAGTAATCAAAGCAAAAGGTGGCTACTTTGAACAACCTAGAATATAAGACATATTTTCAGTTGTTTCACACTTTTTTGTTAAGTATATAATTCTTCCATATGTGTTAATTCATAGTTTTGATGCCTTCGTTGTGAATCTACAATTTTCATAGTCATGAAAATACAGAAAACTCTTTGAATGCGAAGGTGTGTCCAATCTTTTGGTCTGTTATATATATATATATATATATATATATATATATATACAGTATCTCACAAAAGTAAGTACACCTCTCATATTTTTGTAAATATCTTATATCTTTTCATGGAACAACACTGAAGATATGACACTTTGATAAAATGTAAACTAGTCAGTGTTCAGCTTTTATAACAGTGTAAATTTGGTGTGCCCTCAAAAATAACTCAACACTCATTAATGTCTAAACCGCTGGCAACAAAAGTGAGTACACCCCTAAGTGAAAATGGCCAAATATGTGCCCAATTACCCATTTTCACTCCCCGGTGTTGTGTCACTTGTTAGTGTTACAAGGTCTCAGGTGTGAATGGGGAGCTGGTGTGTTAACTTTGGTGTTATCGCTCTGACTGGTCACTGAGGATTCAACATGGCACCTCATGACAAAGAACTCTCTGAGGTTCTGAAAAAAAGAATTGTCGCTCTACATAAAGATGGCCTAGGCTATAATAAGATTGCCAACACCCTAAAACTGAGCTGCATCATGGTGGGCAAGACCATACAGTGGTTTAACAAGACAGGTTCCACTTAGAACAGGCCTCGCCATGGTCGACTAAAAAAGTTGAGTGCATGTACTCAACGTCATATCCATAGGTTGTCTTTTCAAAATAGACGTATGAGTGCTGCCAGCATTGCTGCAGAGTTAAAGGTGTGGAGGGTCAGCCTATCAGTGCTCAGACTATACGCCGCACACTGCATCAAATTGGTCTGCATGGCTGCTGTCCTAGAAGGAAGCTTCTTCTAAAGATGATGCACAAGAAAGCCCACAAACAGTTTGCTGAAGACAAGCAGACTAAGGACATGGATTACTGGAACAATTTCCTGTGGTCTGAAGAGACCAAGATAAACTTATTTGGTTCAGATGGTGTCAAGTGTGTGTGGTGGCAACCAGGTGAGGAATAAAAAGACAAGTGTGTCTTGCCTATAGTCAAGCATGGTGGTGGAAATGTCATGGTTTGGGGTTGCATGCGTGCTGCTGGCTGTGGGGAGCTACATTTCATTCAGGGAACCATGGATGCCAACATGTATTGTGACATACTGAAGCAGAGCATGAGCCTCTCCTTTTGAAAACTGGGCCAAAGTGCAGTATTCCAACATGATAACGACCCCAAACACACCTTCAAGATGACCACTGTATTGCTAAACAAAATGAGGGTAAAGGTGCTGGACTGAACAAGCGTGTCTCCAGACCTAAACCCTATTGAGCATCTGTGGGGCATCATCAAACAGAATGTGGAGGAGCGCAAGGTCTCTAGCATCCAGCTCTGTGAATTCATCATGGAAGAGTTCAAGAGGATTCCAGTGGCAACCTGTGAAGCTCTAATGAACTTCATGTCCAAGAGAGTTAAGGCAGTGCTGGAAAATAATGGTGGCCACACAAAATATTGACTCTTTGGGCAGAACTTGGCCATTTTCACTTAGGGGTGTACTCACTTTTGTTGCCAACGGTTTAGACATTAATGGCTGTCTGTTGATTTATTTTGAGGGCACACCAAATTTATATTGTTGTACAAGCTGTACACTGATTACTTCACATTGTATCAAAGTGTTAAATCTTCAGTGTTGTCCCATGAAAAGATGTAATAAAATATAGAAACAGTGGATTTGGCACTACCTTTATTCACATTCCGTGCCCATCAGCATCTCTCCTGTCCCTAGCTTGTGTATCCCTTATATTTGTAGCTTGTCTAGATGTGCTGCCGTTGTGTGTTCTGACTTGTACTTCACTGCTGCCTAATTGATTCTATGCCGACAGCCCTCACCTATTGCCTGTTTTAGCACAAACTCTGTCTGTCTTGACCTCAGCTTGCCCTCTGAAACCATTTCTGCTTGTCGCCTTAAGGCCACATTTCAGTGTCTCTTGACCCACCTGGGTCGAGAGCCTCTGAAAGGAGGCTACTCCTAGAGGTAGCAGCCTGGTTGGTCCTGGCTGGCAGCAAAGTCTAGATTCCCATATGGAAATAAAAAGATGAATACTAAAGGACCACCATAACAATGCCCTTCAAAGCAGACCGAATTCCATTCAGTGGCACAAGGTCCACATCCACTGCTTTACTTAGTTTTCACTGAGCACTTTGTAGGCTAGAAAAAAGCTGTTATAAGCTGCTTCTGTCTTCTCATAGGGGTCCAGGACCAAACATGTTGCTGCTAGAATTCAGTAGCAGAAGCTTTAAAGGGGTATTCCGGTAAAGTAACTTAATTTTTGAAAAACTGCATTAAGGCTGCAAACTGTGACCCAACCAGAACCCATACCTGTACATATAACCAGAGCTTAATTTTACCTTACAATCCATTTGTCTAGCTCATGTGTGAGCCTGCAACACACTGAGAATTTCATGGCTCCTGATCTTCCCTCAAAGACTTCAAAGACTACATGCCTTGCTTCCCTGCTGTGAGTTCATGCTCGTTCATGAGTGCTGATGTTTACTGATTGGCTGCCTGATATTCCAGTTAATTCACGACCCTCTAATCAGTAATCAGCAGCACACTAATTTGTGCAAAGATGGTGAGTCTTCCGAAATGTTACTACTGTTCCTATGCCCTGTATCAGTTCAAAAAGAGCTCTCCCCAGATGTGTGCCCTCCTCACAGCGTTTATGTGTAGTCCACAGTTCTATGCTTCACTTCACTGCCTGTACTCTGGAGCGCACTGTAACAGAGTATACAGACAGGCTGTGCTCTCCCATTCAGATATCAGGCAAGACCAGCTCCCTGTCAGGAGAAGGAGGGGGAGGGGCTTAACTCCGGTAAGAGAGGGGGGAGAGGCTGAACTCCGGTAAGAGAGGGGGAGGGGCTGAGCTCCGGTAAGAGAGGTGGGGGGAAGGGTATTGCCGGGGCTGGATGAAGTGCAGCTTATCTTTCTGGTGGACACCCTTTCAGTGCCGGTGCCCTGGAGAACACAGCATCAGAGTGGCAAGAGGAGCTCCTTGTCAGAAGAAGGGGGAGGCTGAACTCCTGTAAGGGAGGGGGGCGAGCGATTATTACTTGCAGCTGGATGAAGTGCAGGTTATCTTATTGCTGGCCATCCTTTCACTGCCTGTACACTGGGGCGCACAGTATCAGTGTATACAGAGAGGCTGTGCGCTCCCATTCACAGCAGGCAAGACAAGCTCCCTGTCATGAGGAGGAGGAGGGGGGAGAACTGAACCAATCACAGTCTACTACACAGCAACTAATAGGAGACGGCCTGTTGCATCTCACTACCTGAACATGCAGGCTCCTTTTGTTTCACAACACACTTTGCTAGAGAACACTGAGCATGCTCGACCTGACAAAGGCTCAGAACTACAGGTCAATGCCATGGTGATTTATGAGGAAACAGTGGGAAAAAGAGGAAGACAACTACTGAACGGTGAATATTTGAAATTTACATTATATTAGGTAATTATTGATGATGCATTAGTCTAAAACATCAGTTATATTTTTAGTAACCGGAATACCCCTTTAAAAGGGTTTCTGTCATCAGGTTTCACCATATTAAACCGGATGACATTTGCAATGTGCAAATGTCACCTGAGGTCTAATATGGTAATATTTTCAAGATCTGTGTCCCCGTTTTTGTTAAAAAGAAACCTTTGTAATATGCAAATCAACCTTACTAGGTGCAGGGGGCAGTAACCCTGCACCTAGTGGCGCCGTTTTCCCCACCTCCAGGAACGCGGCATCGCCGATGATTGACAGGTCCAGGCAGCTCCCTCTATCTGCTGCTGGCCCTGTCAGCGCTGCAAATCCCGCGCCTGCGCCGTGTGTCCTTCATTCGGCGCAGGCGCAGTGAGTGCAGCTGGCTGCCGGGCTCCCGGCTTCCTCACTGCGCCTGCGCCGATGACGTCACACTACACCCGAAAGAGAAGGCGGCGCAGGCGCAGTGAGGAAGCCGAGCCAGCTGCACTCACTGCGCCTGCGCCGAATGAAGGACACACGGCGCAGGTGCGGGATTTGCAGCGCTGACAGGGCCCCCTGTCCTGAAACCCTTTAATCCTATGCTGAACTTTAACAGTGGTGCAGGTTTAAGGCCAGCATTACTCGGAAACATAACTAATTATAATAAAGTCATTGGAAGGCTTAAAAGTGCTAAATCCTTAAAAATGAAGATATTACATGTTAAGTGCATAAGTCATCTACTCTTCCTGAAATGCCTCAAGTGTTACTAAAGGTATGCAGTATACAGCTTTATGTGCAAGGTTATAGAAAGTATGAGCTAAATCATCTTAGTAAAAATGTATTTGTGTCATGTCACTAATTATTTATTCCTTTTCGATGTGTCAATGTGAATCCATGCAAAATTATACATCTCAGTATGAATGACTTTGATATGTTAATGTGGATCCATGCAAAATTTTTCATTTCAGTATGAATTTGAAATATTGTGCTGATCCTTACAGATGGCAACAGGGTGTGTGAAGTGTCAGACTCCAAGGGTAGATTTAATTTTTGAAGAATGGTTCATATTTAATAGCATGAAAATGACATTATGTAAACAATTCATAGTTAATGTAATAAAGCATACAATTATAGCCAAGTCATAATGCCAGACAAAAATAATGGCTCAAGTAAAATGACTGAATTTATGACTATGTCCTACAGAAATGCAGTTTCTGCTGAAATGTATCAATGTGAGAATGGCTTATGGAGCTGAAACTCTGGCGCCATATGTGCCCTTGAGAGAAATTGATTCTCTTAACAAGCTGCTAAAGAAAGCAAAGGGACTATGTATATGAGAACTATGGAAAGATGAGGACACCCACAATATTGATTGATGAATACCTGCATGGAATACAACAGGCAGAGATTAATAGCAGTTGAAAGCCAAAAAGATTTGTACGAAATACCATCTCCTTTCAACAACGTTGCCAAATAAGATACAAATGAGCAGCTGTTTTTTTTTTTATCTGACACTTAAATTTGATTTTTTTTCAGTATGTCTACTCTTCACATTTCTTAACTCTTTAAATGGCGTGAAAAATAATAATTATTTAATGTTCACTAATGCCAATCAATCTGTCAATTAAGATTTCAGATCCATAGTGTCAGTAGTGTGTATGTCATGATGATAGGACTTTCCTTATTAATATAAACTTAATGGTTTACTAAAAAAGACACACTTTTACCTCATTTAGGATACAGTTATGTTGGGTCTTTAGGAAGTGGCTTTTTTTCCAGTTTCCGCAATAGTTCTTTTTTTTCTTTTTTTTTATTATTACTTTTATTGCTTTTACATGCTGTATAAATGACATGATAGCTTTATTCTGGGAAATTATTACAGTGATACCAAATGTATTTCTTTTTAAGTTTTACAAATTTTGCACTTTAAAATAAAAAAAACAAACTTGTTTTTGTGTTACTGAGACTCTTAAACATTTTTCTTACCATCAGTGGAGCTTCATAAGCCATTCATAAATTATATATTTTAGCACTATCATTTTGGGGGCAAGGACTTTTTTGACTAACTTTTATTACTATTGGTCTCACCGTTCAGGATAAATATCATGTTAATATTTTGTTTTGGGGCATTATAGTTGTGGTGATTCGGTTGTGATACTTCTTTTTGATCTTTTTATTCCTTAATGAAACAATCTGTATTGTAATAAGTTTTTTTTTATATTTTTTCTTTCCTCTTTGGACTTTTGTTATATATTTTTGAAATCTTTATTTATTTTTTTTACTTTTTTTTAGTTTAGGAAGTCTACTAAGGGATTTGACCATGTAAGTTTTGGAATGCTTACATACCACACTGCAATACTTCTCATAGGATTTGTTGGAAAGTTGGCTTTTTAATAGTGCCACATTGAAAGTCACTAAGCCCTTGATTTAAGTCTTTGTTTGCTAAATACTTGTCTGTACTGTATGCAATTGTTAACAATAAGGGACCATACAGTCCATTGAATACACATGGCCAAGTCCTGCCCACCAGCAGTGGCCAAACGCTGTGCAATTCAAATACAAAATTGTGTGGTAATTGGCCTCCATGGGTGGATGGAGCCTGGCAGTGTGAGTTCAGTGCAATGTGAGTACATACAAAATGTGCAATTTTGCCATTTTTTCCCACTGTGTTTAGACATCCTATCAGAAGAGTAGAACAGGTAGTTTGGCCAGCTGCATAGTGGAAAAGTTGATTTTCAACTAAATAAAGTGGATATAAATATTAACGACCACATGGGACAGATGTGTCCTTCCTTCCTCTTCCTCTTCCTTCAAAATAACATGTGTTTAGTTGTGGCCACCCGGGGGTTGTCCTTTGAATTGCAACCTGACAAGATTAGCCTGTCTCAATATTGTATTGAATTGTTTTCTGAGACATTGAAGTCATCAACCAAATTAGAACGAAAGCAATGGTGGACATATCTATATTTGCATTGCTATAACTTGTGGTTTGACATTTTCTTGTACTGAGGGTTAAATATGTTCCAGCATGGAGAAGCATCTTTACCCTGTCCCCTATTAGCCCTAATGAATGAGCAGACTTCAAGCTTCCATTTGGCTAAATCTCCCAATTGACTTATTCTCTGCAGAGAACAGAAACATTAATCAGGCAATTCACAAATTACAGACGCTGACTCACATTGTCTGCTGCTAATGTCCTCTAACTTTTTTTTAGACACAAAAGCCTTTACTTCTAGTATTGAGTTTCACAGTTCTGCAAGTTTTCGGTCAATCTATTGTTTATGTATCAACCGCCAATATGAAATACGCACACTAATATATGCGAAAATGTAAATATACTTTATTATTACATGAACAAGTAAAAAAGCCATAAAAGTCAAATCGATGGTGGTAAAGATACACAAATAGAGGGGCTACCTGGAAAAGTACATATCAATATGAATCTTAAATGGTACGTAATAGTAACCGGTATGTAATACAGTAAAGTGCAAGTGCCTAACTAAACATGCATAATAGGAAGAAATATCCGATCCATATATGAAGTAAAAACAATACAGACCAGCGCCACCTCAGACCCCAACGCACGTTTCGCTGTCGCTTCCTCAGTGGAAGCTCATGGGGGTTCCTCATGGGGGTTCAATCCCCTGAGGAAGCGACAGCGAAACGTGCGTTGGGGTCTGAGGTGGCGCTGGTCTGTACTGTTTTTACTTCATATATGGATTGGATATTTCTTCCTATTATGCATGTTTAGTTAGGCACTTGCACTTTACTGTATTACATACCGGTTACTATTACGTACCGTTTAAGATTCATATTGATATGTACTTTTCCAGGTAGCCCCTCTATTTGTGTATCATTACCACCATTAATTTGACTTTTATGGCTTTTTACTTGCTCATGTAATAATAAAGTATATTTACATTTTCGTATATATTAGTGTGCGTATTCCATATTGGCTGGGTATTGCGCACACTGTGCCACTGATTAGCTTTTTGCCCTTGCATTTAGTTGGTACTAGCTGAAGGACCCGGCTTCGCCCGGGTATATTTAATTTATTTCATTTACTGCTTGTGTGTGTGTGTCGTTAAAAAATATTGAGAGTGACCTCTACAGTGCCTGCCCCTTTAACAGTGACCTCTACAGCAGCCCGCCCCTTTAACAGTGACCTCTACAGTGCCCGCCCCTTTAACAGTGACCTCTACAGCAGCCCGCCCCTTTAACAGTGACCTCTATAGCGGCCAGCCCCTTTAACAGTGACCTCTACAGCGGCCCGCCCCTTTAACAGTGACCTCTACAGCAGCCCGCCCCTTTAACAGTGACCTCTACATTGGCCCGCCCCTTTAACAGTGACCTCTACAGCTGCTCGCCCCTTTAACAGTGACCTCTACAGCGGCCCGCCCCTTTAACAGTGACCTCTACAGCAGCCTGCCCCTTTAACAGTGACCTCTACAGCAGCCCACCCCTTTAACAGTGACCTCTACAGCAGCCCGCCCCTTTAACTTTGACCTCCACAGCAGCTAGAGTGGCCACTGTCTTCACGCCAGAAAGCCAGACCTCACCGGCCATTCCCCCAAAGGTGAAACAGCGCCCCAAGTTCCCATGAAGACACACCACTAAACATGAGGCCACGCCCCCCCTGGCTCCGTGAAGACATGGAGGAGAAGCTGTCTGAGTGTGAGCTACTGAAAGGGTGGACATCCCTGTGTCTGTCCAGGCACTGCATCGGACGGAGAACAGGTAGCCAGAAAACTGGACTGTCCAGCCTAAAGCCGGACATCTGGCCACCCTAACATCAGCCTGCCCCTAGGGTGGCCAGAGGTCTTGTTTTAGGCTGGACAGTCTAGCTTTCAGACTCCCTGTCCTCTGTCATGCGCAGGGCCTGGATGGACACATGGATGTCCTTTTGAACAGCTCACTCTCAGCAGCAGCACTGTACAGTCTGAGCAATGAGCTGCAGGGAGAAAGTCACCCTCCCCCCACCCCTGCAGCTAAAAAAAGGTGATTTCTACCTATATTTTTAATCCCGGTCAAATGCGGCATGGAAGGGATGTGGCCTGACTGCGTCAGGGGCATGACTTAGTGGGATCTGGGGGTGGGGCTTTTAAGTCCTTCTTTTGACGGTGGCCTGAATTACAGGTCGATGCCATAGTAATTTAGGAGGAAGGTGGGTAGCAGTGGAAGAATACATCTTTTATTGCTACTGAACAGTAAATATGTGAAATTTACATTACATGAGGTGATGATTGATGATGAATTAGTCTAAAACATAAGTTATATTTATGGTAACCAAAATACCTCTTTACCATTGTCATCCACAGTGCTCTGCCTCTTTAATGCAGACCTACAGAAGTGAACTGGCTAGGTTGTCATAGAAACCTGGTGTGTGGAGACTGCCTGTGAGCTTCTATTGGCTGATAAGGGTCATGTGACCAGGCTACTATTGGCTAATGCATTTTTTGGGAATATCTCAGGAACAGTACGTCCTGGAGAGCTGAAAACTGTTCTAAAACCTTCCCGTACACCTGATGTACATGAGTGCCAAATTTTGTGATTGTAGCTGCAGCGGTGCGGATTCCTTTAGCGGACATACACACACACACACACACACACACACACACACACACATACACTCAGCTTCATATATTAGATTTATTGTTTATGTATGTTATAGTTTGACTGTTGAAAGTGAACAAAAGTGACCCTAATTATAAAAAAAAGCCTAGAAAACACCAAATTAGGTCAGTGGTAATGTACCTGTCATTTCACTTGTTTATCTTAATTTTAATATTTTTACATACATTTACTACAGTGTTCCTGTAATAGAAATGTTCTAGATTTATAATAAGAGGTATATGAAGTACAACTGATGTTTCAGGTGACTTTTCAGGATAAGCTGTCATGGCTACATGAGGAATAACACTATATCTGGTGATTATATGACTTGTAATCTGCATTTTAGCAGTTTTCCCCTCTGCAGGCTCTATCTCTAAGGCCTCTTTCACACGACAGTGTATTTTGCAGGCTCCGATCGGCATTTTTAGCTCATAAAATGCGGACCCATTCATTTCTATGGGTCTGCAAAAAATGCGGACAGCACACTGTGTGCTGTCCGCATCCGTATGTCCGTTCCGTAGCCTGCAAAAAAAAATAGAACATGGATAGGCATTGTTACAATGGATCCGCAAAAAAAACGGATGCCATACGGACGTCATCCGTTTTTTTTACGGATCCGCAATTTGCGGACCGCAAAACACAACACTCATGTGAAACAAGCCGAAGGCTTCTGGATGGATCTGCAATTTGCAGACCGCAAAAAACAACGTTCGTGTGAAAGAAGCCTTATTGTTAGTTTTTCCTGACCTAGTGGGTACAAACTGGTTGCATTGATACCTCTCACAAACTACACACGGAGAAGACGGGTGATTTTGCCCCCTATCCCTCAGGTGCACACCTTTATGATCATTGCCCATGACATAATATGCCCCTGCACTAAGTAAAAGTACAACATAATCGGGACATATCCAACATATTATTATATATGTAGTCTAGCGCCTCACAACTATGAATAAACCTACAGAGAAACTGCACCATGCAACACAGTAATAAGTTATAGTAACTATAATTATTTATTGTTACCAAATAGTTAAAAAATCTATTAAAAACAGAACATGCAAAGATAGAAGTGACATTACCAAAGAGGTGGGCCGGACAAGATGCGTCTATACAAATAATTACAGCATCCATGATTATATGAAATGAATTATATGAAATTATATGAAATGAATTGTATCAATGAGTATACCAAGCTTCAGATGCATAAAGTGTGGTTAACCCTTTCATTACCGGGCCTAAGGCTACTTTCACACTAGCGTTTTTTAATTCCGGTATTGAGTTCCGTCATAGGGGCTTAATACCGGAATAAAACGCTTCAGTTTTGTCCCCATTCATTGTCAATAGGGACATAACTGAACTGAAGACAACGGAATGCTCCTAAAAGCATTCCGTTCCGTTTTCAGAATGGAGAGCAAACCGCAGCATGCTGCAGTTTGCTCTCCAGTCCAGGCATCCGCACCAAGACGGATCCGTCATGACCCCCAATGAAAGTCAATGGGGACGGATCTGTTTGTTGTGACACAATGGTAAACGGATCCGTCCTCCATTGACTTTCAATGGAGCTCATGACGGATCCGTCACCTGCACACATACATACCTACACACATACAGACATACACATAAACATACACAGACATATACACATACGATTCCCCACAGCGCCAAGCAGAGGGCGCTGTGGGGAAGTGTCCTATGTGCGCGCCGTCCTGCTCCTCCAGCGCTGTGGAGACCTGCCGCGAGCATGTAAGCATGTATGTGTATTTGTATGTGTATATGTCTGTGTGTGTGTGTCTGTGTGTATGTACTGTGTGACATGTGTGGGGCCAGATCACGGTTCCGGCCCCACACATATACCTGCTGCTGCTAGTGTGAAAGAGGCCTAAAAAAGGATGTCCAGACAATGGCCAGACAATTTTTTTGTGATTTTGTGCATGTGGTGGTTTAGTGACCCTAACTTTTTTATTTGGCTACCAAAATAATTTTTGTGATGTTTTTACTTGACTTTTTATTAGCATGTTTTTTAGAGAGTTGTTTTCCTCTTTTTAGCTTTAATTTGGGGGAAAACCGCTAATTATTATTAAAAAAGTCATTTTTTAATGATAGCTTTTTATTTCTTAAATATTAAAACTGACACAAAAATTAATTATTACAACGGGTTCCCTATTTTGTGACAATAGTTTTGAGATATAACATGTATATGTCTGAATGTACACATGTGAATGGGGCAGCTATGGTGGCGGTTTCCATTAGTGACTGCATTTTTAATTTTTTTTTTATTTGAATTATTTATTAATTTTTTAACTTATATTTTAATTTATTTTTGCCACATAATATGTCCCCCAGGAGGTCATTAAAAGACCGTTGCAGATTTTTTTTTTCACTGTTTCCACTGTAACTGAGGCATCCACAGTAGCCCCAGTTACAGGGAAAAACAGACCCCAGGATCTCCTTAGACCCGGCAGCTCTGACCCTGTCCCTGACCCACACGGTGGACCCGACCTGCTCCCGTACAGTGCTGGGATAAAAGGGCTGCCTGACCATTTATATACATGCTATCTGCACGAGGTATGTGCAAATAGGACATATATAGCTAATGGACAGTCGGGAAGGGGTTAAGGAATCCAATGTACCATATATACCATCTATATTATAGATATCGGGCCAACAGTACCAACTAAATAGCTTGTAGATTTATATGTATCTATATAAGCAGTAATGGAATGCATTATACCTCAGAACTAGGCAGTTTATGTTTGAACGCAGAAGTAAAATGAGACAGTAAAACACTTATTAGCCAGCGGAATGGCATGTGTGTCTCCCTGTCTCTGCCTTTCTCAAGCAGCTCTTCCCTTTTTGTTATCCTCCTTCCTTTTTATCTGATAACATATATTGCAAAGTTTGTTATAGTTACCTGTACTATTGATTTATAAAACAAAAAAATAAAATAAAACAGCAGCTATTAGAAAACAACACACCGCCCATAAGTGATGCCAAGGTTGATCAGATCTACCTAATACAGGAGCTTGCTAATTGAAAATCCAGGAATTGTTCCAAATTCCTTAAACCTTGGGTCCTTGGAGGCATGCAAGGCAGGACTGTGTGGCCATAACTGGGTCTACATGATCCCCCGTGATGGGGATCCCAGCCATCCACTGAATCAACATTAAGGTTGTTGTTATTGTACTCTTGTCAGGCCTGTGAACGCTACTCTTATAGTAGATGCTAATTTGCCAGGGTGGTCATGTATAATTGTCATGTTGAGATGTATACTGTGTACCTAAGAGCATGCACTGGAGCACCATATACCTTCTCCCCCTTTAATCCTCCTTTCTCTTCTACCTTTGACCTTTCTTTTCTTTTCCTGCCCATTCCATCCTTCTTTCTTTTGTTCTTTTGTGTCTTTATTCTTTTATTATCTAAACTTTTATTGTGATAACAAGCTTTCGAATGTCAATTTGTACTTGTTTTTTTTTTAAATAAAAAGATATTTCACACACACAAAATGCTTTTCTTTAAAGGCTACTACATACTGTTTTTACTTTCTTCAACTCCTGTACAGATATGTACTACAGACTACATCCTACACCATAAATTTTCTTGCCAAGAAGGAAACAGATAGAAGGCAGGATTACAGAATCACAGTACACAGTGTATATTTGTATGTAGCCCATAATCATGGCAACATACTCAAGGCTGCCTTACAGGTGTGTGACCTGGGCAAATCATGCTTGTGCTTTTCAATGGGTGCTCTATTCCTTAGAAATCCTAAAACTTTTTTTATTTTGTGTGCTGGGCTGCCAAAGGGGAACAGTCAGAGAACCTCTAGCACCTGCTCAAATTTACAACAACCATGCCCATGCTGGCACTGCTCTCCTATCCCCAGCCACACGATGCAGGCATACGCCTGACACAGCATGGTGGTGACACCAACAAGTGACCAAGTTAGATGAGGTAGCAGGTGAGCCACCCAAAAATTTAGCCTGACGCAGCATGGCAGTGACAACAGAGTGACCGAGTTAGACTGAGGTAGCAGGAGGTGAAGCACGGATGGTAATTTGAAGGAGGAGGAGGAAGGATTGGAGGAAGAGGCATAGTAAGTCTGAGAAACCATGACCGAGGTAGGCCCCGCAATCCTCCAAGTGGGCAGTACATGAGCGGCCCCAGGGTCAGACTCGGTCAGAGTGACCGAGCTACACGACGGTAGCAGGTAGAGCACATAAAAAATTTAGCGTCGCCCTGTATGGCTGTGACTACACATTGACCGAGCTACACGACGGTAGCAGGTAGAGCACAGGAAAAATTTAGCGTGGCCCCGTATGGCTGTGACTACACATTGACCGAGCTACACGACGGTAGCAGGTAGAGCACAGGAAAAATTTAACATGGCCCTGTATGGCTGTGGCTGTCAATTTAGGTACGGTTGTCAACTATGAAATTGATCAAGTGGGGCATGTGTTGTATGTATTCTTCTCAGTTTAATACCGTATACGTCACCTATCCGGAAAAATAGTTTGGAGAGATAGAAAGAGAGGAAAAAGACGTATTTTTAAAAGTGACGTTTAGTATAGATCAGTTAAAGAGAAAGAAAGGATGTGACGTACAGTATGGGTCACCTGGACAGAAAACACGGATTGTGGTTTGTGGTGACTGGCCAGCTGAACTGTGACACACAGAATGGTTCCACACAGCTGTATGAAATGGATTTGTATCACTGAGATTTAAAAAAAAAAAAAAATTTTTTTTTTTTTTTTACGTGACGTGCACAATATATCAGAGAGCAAACTCAGCCCCTGCTGACTGTGGCTATTTTCACTGCAACCCAGACAAATGTCGCACAGAGATTTTTTCTAATGTAGCTGTATCAGTGAGAGCAAAAGGCCGTATTTGATTACGTGATGTACAGTATGGGTCACCTGGACAGAAAATACGGATTGTGGTTTGTGGTGACTGGCCAGCTGAACTGTGACACACAGAATGGTTCCACACAGCTGTATGAAATGGATTTGTATCACTGAGAGCAAACAAAAGGATTTTGTACTGTGACTTCCACTATCTATCAGTTAGACAGAAAAAAATCTGCAGACTGTGCCTATTTCAATGAAACACAAAAAAATTGTCCCACTTAGCTGTTTGAAATGGATGTGTGTCACTGAGAGCCAAAAAATAAACTTTTTCCAGTCTCCCTGCAAAATGCTGCAAATATGGCGGTATCTGCACTACTAGTGCCAGCAAGCCCAGCCACAAGCAGATAAAAAAAGGGTCTTGTAGCCCTAACAAGGGCTGTTGGGTTCTTTTAGAATCACTCCTGCCTAACACAAATCTAGTAGAACACCCTAACACTCTCCCTGTATCACACTGCAGATCTGTCCCTAACGGCATCCAGGCAGCGACTGAGCCGAGCACCGCGGGCAGTCACTAGTATATTCCAGGGTCACCTGATCAGGCCAGCCAACCCCTGCTATCGACATGTAAGGGCCCCACGTGATGCTGGGTGTACCGCAGAGTCTCCTGGCTTGTGATTGGCTGAGTTTATAGCCGCCAAAAATTCAAAAGGCGGGAGATGCCATTTCCTCGAGCATGGCGAGATACTCGTCCAAGTAGCGAGGACTTATGAGTACCCTCGCTCATCTCTAGTTATAATGTCATGGTAAAAATTTTGTCTATGTAAGTGGCAGTGTAGGCAAATCAAACAGAAAGTGTGAATATGGATTATAAAGACTGTATATGCAGACTATACGTTTTTTTTATTTGTGTATACATACACTAAGGTATATGTATTGTATATGTATAGTGTCTACTTATTACAGCATACAGCAGTGCATAATCTCTTAATAATATAAAAATGAGTTTCTGTCTGTCTGTCTGTCTGTCTGTCTGTTCTCTATGCGCGACCAAACTACTGGACCGATTTTCACCATATTCGGCACACAGGTACATCAGGTGTCCGGGAAGGTTTTAGACCAGGTCTCATCTCTCTAGGACGTACCGTTCCCGAGATATTCCCAAAATATGATCTCCATTAGCCAACATTACAACTGGGAGCTTTGGTTTTAAACTCCAACTGCCATTCTCTGCAAAGCCACACAGGGAGGGCAGGTTTCCATAACAACCAGGTAATTATCAGCAGCTGAGGATCTCATCCATTTCTATTTACTGACACTGTTAAAGGTATTCCGGTTACCATAAATATAACTTATGTTTTTTTCTATTACTACAGTTCAGTAGAAATAAAAGATGTTTTCCTCCACTGCTGCCTATTGCGTGGGCTCATAAATAAGCATGGTATTGACCTTTAATTCAGGCCACCCTAAAAGAAGTACTTAAAACCCCCGCCCCAGGTCTCACTAAGCCACACCCCCAACTCTGTCAGGCCACACCCCCTTTCACTCCGCAGCCAACAGAGATTGAAAAAATAAAGGTAAAAATCAACTTCTGTCAGCTGCAGGGATGGGTGGGAGGTTGACTTTCTTTCTGCAACAACACACACAAACATTAAATAAAATAGATTAAATCCACCCATGCGAAGCGTCTTGCTAATCCACGCCCCCGACTCTGTCAGGTTACGCCCCCTCCCACTCCGCAGCCATTCTGCAATGACACACAGAAACATTAAATGAAATAGATTAAATGCACCTATGCGAAGCGCTTTGCTAAGCCACGCCCCGACTCTGTAAGGCCACGCCCCCTGCCACTCTGCAGCCAACAGGGATTGAAAAAATAAAGATAAAAATCAACTTCTGTCAGCTGCAGGGATGGGTGGGAGGTTGACTTTCTTTCTGCAATGACACACAGAAACATTAAATGAAATAGATTAAATACACCCATGTGAAGCGTCTTGCTAATCCATGCCCCCGACTCTGTCAGGTCATGCCCCCTCCCACTCTGCAGCCAATGGGAATTGAAAAAATTAAGGTAAAAATAAAATTCTGTTTGCTGCAGGGGTGGGAGGGTGAATTTCTCTCTGCAACGACACACAAAAATTTTAGATGAAATAGACTGATTATAGACTACAACCGTTCAAAGCCTTTTGCTAAGCCACGCCCCGTCTCTGTCAGGTCACGCCCCCTCTCACTCCGCAGCTATTCTGCAACGACACACAGAAACATTAAATGAAATAGATTAAATGCACCTATGCGAAGCGCTTTGCTAAGCCACGCCCCGACTCTGTAAGGCCACGCCCCCTGCCACTCCGCAGCCAACAGGGATTGAAAAAATAAAGGTAAAAATCAACTTCTGTCAGCTGCAGGGATGGGTGGGAGGTTGACTTTCTTTCTGCAATGACACACAGAAACATTAAATGAAATAGATTAAATACACCCATGTGAAGCGTCTTGCTAATCCACGCCCCCGATTCTGTCAGGTCACGCCCCCTCCCACTCTGCAGCCAACGGGGATTGAAAAAATAAAGGTAAAAATAAACTTCTGTTTGCTGCAGGGGTGGGAGGGTGAATTTCTCTCTGCAACGACACACAAACATTTTAGATAAAATAGACTAATTATAGACTACAACTGTTCGAATCGTCTTGCTAAGTCACGCCCCCAACTCTGTCAGACCACGACCCCTCCCACTCTGCAGCCATTCTGCAACGACACACAGAAACATTAAATGAAATAGATTAAATCACCTATACGGAGCGCTTTGCTAAGTCACACCCCCAACTCTGTCAGGTCATGCCCCCTCCCACTCCGCAGCCAACAGGGATTGAAAGAATGAAGGGAAAAATAAACTTCTGTCAGCTGCAGGGGTGGGAGGGTGAATTTCTCTCTGCAATGACACACAAAATTTTAGATGAAATAGACTAATTTCAGACTAAAACCGTTCGAAGCATCTTGATAATCCACACCCCCAACTCTGCCAGGCCACGCCCCCTCCCACTCCGCAGGCAACAGGGATTGAAAAAAATCAGCTGCAGGGGTGGGAGGGTGAATTTCTCTCTGCAACGACACGCAAAAAACGTAGATGAAATTGACTAATTTTAGACTATGACCATTCAGTACTAATAAAAGATGTTTTTTTTCCACTGCTACCCATTGCGGGTCCCCATAAATTACCATGTCATCGACCTGTAATTCATGACACTCTGACCCCTGCCCCAGATCTCGGGAAACCACGCTCCGACTCTGTCAGGCCACGCCCCCTCCCACTCCGCAGCCAACGGGGATTGAAAAAATGAAGGTAAAAATCAACTTCTGTCAGCTGCAGGGGTGGGAGGGAAGTTGGATTTCTTTCTGCAACAACATACAGAAACATTAAATGAAATAGATTAAATATACCCCTGCAAAGCAATGGTTTCTTCCACTGTTACCCATGGCGTGTCCTCATAAATTACCATGGCATCGACCTGTAATTCTGGCCACCATCAAAAGAAGGACTTAAAACCCCGCCCCAGGTCTTGCAACGTCACGCCCCCGACTCAGTCAGGCCATGACCCCTCCCGCTCCGCAGCCAATGGAGATTGAACAATTGAAGGTAAAAATCAACATCTGTCAGCTGCAGGGATGGGAGGGAGGATGACTTTCTCTCTGCAGCGACACACAGAAACATTAAATAAAATAGATTAAATCCACCCATGCGAAGCGTCTTGCTAATCCACGCCCCCGACTCTGTCAGGTCACGCCCCCTCCCACTCCGCAGCCATTCCGCAATGACACACAGAAACATGAAGGACTTACCCCCCCCCCCCCCCGTGTCCCATTAAACCACGCCCCCTCCCACTCCGCAGCCAATAGTGATTGAAAAAATGAAGGTAAAAATCTATTTCTGTCAGCTGCATTGACTTTCTCTCTGCAACGACACACAGAAACATTAAATGAAATAGATGAAATATACCCAGGCGAAGCCGGGTCTTTCTGCTAGTTAGTTATATATGTCATTATTGCTTAAGTGTTCAATTTGAAATATTTGCTTATATAAGTATTTTGAGGTTCTGTATGGTGCATTATGGGGTTGCAGTATTTTATGCTAAGTGTATATTGTGTGTAGATACTGTGTAGGTACAGAATGGCTTGTTTTTTGGAAACCTCTTATGTAAAAAATGAATGAAGGTATACAGTACAGGAGTTTGTCACCTTGATTAAGCATTATTAACTGCAGTACTACTGTATGTGATAAGTACTGCTGACATGGAGTCTGCATTGGTAGCTTATATTGCTATACTTCCCAGGGTTCCCCCACTGTGCCGCAGCAAAACCCTGATGTAATACATTGTCAGGACAGGAATGCTGAGCTCACCCCTATAAGTGAGATGACCTCCTGTGCTCTTAATGTGCTGCAGGGGAGATTTGTGGTGGCACAATGTGGGAACAGAGGAGACAATAGACATAAAAAAGTATCGATCTTCGGAATCCGTGTCAGCAGTACTAGTCCTGTAGTAATGCAGTTAATAGTTCTTAATTGAGGTGACTCAATTTAAGGCACTGTATTTTGGTATAATATTCTGTTATCATTTAAAATGATCCTTAGTACCAACTATAGTACATAGGTAAAATGTTGCATGCTGTGTTTCTGCTTTCAACATGCTCTATTGTTTCATTTTTGTAGTGTTTTGTCTGATATACTGATATGTTTTTAATTTCTGCCCTTTTTGTGTATAGGAAGAGATATGTTAGTCAGAGGGAGCAGGACAGAGGGAGAGCAGAGGGGAGTCCTTCCTTCCACTGAACTTGCATAGTGGTTTAGTAACACATCAGTATGTTTAGATGGGAAAGCATTAATGTATTGGGGAAGATTTATCCAAACACATGCCTCGTCATAAAATCGGCACATCTTCTGGCAATCTGTGTACCAGAATGAAATCTATGGCAGAAAACTGTCGCAAATGAAGATACATGTGTCGTTTCTGGTCTAATTTGGCCAATAAATTTGATTTTGTTCTAATTAATTTGACCTGAATTGAAAGTGCCCTAATTGTCCTAAAAAGTTGTATATAACACTTTGGGGTCTACTAGAACTGTATCCAACCACTTGCAAGATCTATAACCTCAAGACAGTATTTTGAATCAACTGCATCATATATAGCTATGGGTTAACGAATAGTAGCAGGTGGTAACAAAACATTACCCTGTTGGATTTTTTAAGTTTAAAAAATTGCCAAAAATGCCTTCTCTGTCTTCTGAACTGTAAAATGGCGAATGCCATTTTGATCGATTCGTGTGGGACTAATCCCAAAAAGTTTGGATTTGTTGGAAAGTAATGTTTTGGGGAAATTCACAGCTAATTTGATTAATTTAGGATTCCTTTCTCTTATCTCTGTTTCTAAATTAAAATACACTATAGCGTCAAATAGCAATAGTGTATTCCCCAAAATCAATGTAAAGGACATATAATATAAAAGCATATCTATTATTGCAAACATATGAATCACCATCACTTATTGGGCAGATTTAGATATGTGCCTGTGGGTTGATGTAGCCTAGTGCCATGGGGGTCTTAGCCTGGCAGCAGGGATGTTGTTGTGCTGCTAGATTGCACTTCCTGGGTGTGCAGTGGTCACCATGTGGCACTCCACCAATTTAGTGGACCCACTTGGAAGAGGTTACACTGATGCCAAGTGTGGGCTTATGCATCTTGATTAAAAAGTATTCAAATTGCCTCAGGTAATGTTAATGAATTATGCTGAGAAGCAATAGAACAATGCATAGCATGTGGATGTGTGATCCATGCTTCTTTCTTCATGTTAGAATAAAAATGCATTTTAGACACCAGCATGACAAGAGGTGTGGATAGTCTCTGATAGCTGCAGTCACATTATATGTGATGCAGTTGGGGGAAGTAATATGAATTAACATGAGGGGAAGGACCAAAGGGTCAACTGATTAGATGACGTCTCAACACGAAGGGAAAGAAAGCTGTTTTCTAGTGTATTGAGAAACAAGGAACTACACAACTTCTGATCTTGAGACTAGAGTACCAGAAGACAGCGAATGCTTTGAAATTTTAAATCAAAGTGTATGAGCTAAAAGTATATCTGGATAAGGGATTGTCACTGGAAAATCCCTTTGTTGTACAGTTTTGGACATCAGTGCACAAGATAATTATGAGTGAACTACACTCATTATTGGATATCAGTTATGTTACTATATGATTGGTAAAGCAAGGTATTTTGATATATTCCAACTATTAGAAACATGTTAGGGTGGGTTCACATCACGTTTTTCCCATCCGTTTAACGTATGCAAAAAACGTATACGTTAAAAGGATGCCTCAGACTGATGCCATATAGAGTTCCATTGTAAAGAAATATATACTTTTTTTTACAGGACTGTGCAGGATACAAGAACATGGTAGCTACATTTTTGTATCCTTTTTTGTAACATATACGTCAAATGGAGGCATATCACGTGATGTGAACCCACCTTTAAATATTACAAAATATTATGCAGTAGATTTGAAATTGTTAGCATTATCATGTGTTTGCTTAAACTATTTTTATATCAGCTGTTACTAATATTTTTCTGTTTCTTTTCAGAGTGGCCTGAATTTGTAAGTAACTATGCACCGTGGTGGGCTACACATACACTAGACTGGCTAAAGTATGGAAAAAATGTGCTGGTTGTACATTTTGAAGACCTTAAACAAGATTTATTCTTTCAACTCAAGAGAATGATTAACCTCCTGGGACTCCCAGTCTTAGCGGATAGACTCCTGTGTGTTGAAGGCCAAAAGGATGGAAACTTCAAGCGCTCAGGTCTCAGAAAGCTGGAGTATGACCCTTACACTGCAGATATGAGAAAAATGATTAGCAATTACATTAGGACAGTAGATGCAGCCCTGAAGCAAAGAAATCTCAGTGGCGTTCCAGAAGACTACTATCCAAGATGATGACACTGCTCTGTCGAGAATATTTCTGGGGCAGTGGTTCCCAGCTGATGGCTACTTCCACCCAGTGGGTGGCTTGAAGACTTTCTGCTGCTATTAACTGTTAAAGATTCTTATGTGCATGAAATATGAGCAACAAACAGCGCTTCAAATATTTGGCAAGAAGTTTAGACATGTCTGATTAGGCTATATTGAGTTATTGTCATCTTAATGCAGATTTTCTGCATGGATTAAAGTACATGCTGATTGATAAAATTGGAAATTCTAAGACATACAACTATAAAGTCAGCAAAGTTTTTTCCTACTCGTCATCTGGCAATTTCTGCTGGTATTATGAACAGCTTGAGCACTCCGTTGTTATAGAAAATAATGATTGCACAGTTAGAGCTAAAAAAATTGTATTAGTGCCTCTGAATCACAGCCCATGCACAACAGATTTTTACCCAAACTGTATGCATGAGAAAGGGTGTGAAAGTCCACTCCTCAGTCTTGCTAAATGACCAGTGTGTGCTGAAGCCTGAACATCTTACCTAACAAGCTCTTTATACATTTTTTTTTCCTCCTTTAGAACTAAATTAAGTACTGGTTTACATGGCAAAAGAGATGAGATATGTTCCAAACAGTACCAAGTCTACAACATATAGGTTACCCCAAGATTATCTAGACTGGACACAGATCTGATTGTGTGTGTGTAGAGTAAGGAAGCATAAAACATGCAACTCACCTGATTCTGCAATTCTTTAGGCTACATTCACACAACTATGAAAAAAACACTGTTAAAAGCAGCAAAATGGTCAATTTTTAATTACCATTTTTTCACAGATGCCATACTGAAAAATGGCCATATAAACACCCCCCTCCCCCCCCCCCCGCATTGTATGGTGGATGTCTGTCTGTTAAATGGACAAAATGGAACATATCCAATTTTTTGATGCCCATTATTCATGGGCCATTAAAAAAGTGGCATTGTAAATAGACGTGTGAATGTACCCTAAGGGGATATGTCAGCAATCCTGACATGTCTTGTCAGAGTATACTGTATGTGTGTTCTCCCTATGAAATATCAGTGCTGGGCCATATTTTCTTAGCACACTGTGTTTTCCCTTATTCTTAAAGGGACCAGAGAGGCTAGATTAGAAAACTTGATTGATCCAAACTGTACTTTGTGTTTGCTATTGGGTTATTGCTCCTGGAAATGTATGATTCAATTAACAGTTTCTTCTCACAACTACCTTTGAGTGTTACAACTGAGTGTTACCTAGAATTATCATACTGTTTAGGGACAAGTGGATGGTAGCACCCAGTGGTCAGTTTATTTTTCCACTATTTTTTCCAGGAGAAATCACAGAGTAGGATAAAACGCAGAGTTATATGAAAAGATGTTCGTTGCTGGTTCCCTTAAAAATAATTGTTAATCAATCTTATAAAATGCCAAAGCAAAGAATTAACTAGAGCATATACGTGATGTTTCTGACTTTTCTTAGACTGAAAGCACAAAGCCTGCAATGAAAAATGGCTATACTGGTTTCATGGCTTATTTATTAAAATCCACTTTTTTCTAGTTATAGCTTTCATAATGATGTCACTGGCAATGAATGACTACTGTGATGTCACAATTGCCAATACACCTTTACCATACAGTTAGCTGGCAATAGATGGTTAAATGGGTTTGCAGCAATTTAGGCTCAAAATTGTAAAGTGACACATTTGTTCAATATACCAAATTGATGATTCCTCCACTGCTGGTCTCATGTGCTCTCCTGTTGCTCCTTCTTGTGCAAAGGTGTGACTTCCATGTGCCGAAGTGCGCATTAGTGACAATAATGATGTCCTCTTGGATGGAATGTCAATGGAGTGGGACCGGAGATGCACAAGACCAGTGGTGAGGAACACAGCAGAATCAGTAAAGTAAATATATTGCAAAGCTTATTATTTTGCAATTTAGAGCCACAATTCATAGATTTATTAATCTCAGTAGCAGCCTTTGATTTACAGACACTATTAAATAAACTTGACTAAGAAATTGGAGTCTGAAGATTGATTTTCTTATTGCAGTTATTCATTTGGAAATTGTTCACTGATTAAATCTTTGTGTTGTCCTAATATCTGTAAAAAACATCCTGGATGTGTCCAGATTACTGTGGAAGAAATATAGGCATGACTAGTGGGGGATTCATTCTGTTCTCTACACCTTTGTGAAAGATATGTGATACTTCTTGCTGGTACTTTCTTCCCAGAACTGGAGTAAGGATAATTTGGTAAGCTTGTGCCTTTTAGGTTTTCTAACATACATCATTTAAAGTTAATTTGGAAGAGGAAGAGCATTTCGCCATTTTGCTTTCAAACTGTTGCAAGGAGGTATCTCACAGGGAAAGAGAACCATCTTGCTAGCGCTATCTTTTGGAAGTGGCTTTTTAACAAGACCTGGGACATGACAAGGGAAATAGCCAGTGGCGTAACTACAACTGACTGGGCCCCACAGCAAATTTTTGAACGGGCCCCCAACTCACTTGCAACCACCATTCCTGTGGCTAATCAAGACTGAACTCAAAAACAAGCTGCTCCGCCTATTTCCTACAGTGTCCCTGTATATAATGTCATTGTGTAATACTGTTTAGGGGCCCCTGACAATAAAATCTTTTAGTCTCCCTCCTGAGGGGGCCCCTTGTGGGTCTGGGCCCCAAAGCAGTCGCTTCCCCTGCTTCCCCTATAGCTACGCCCCTGGAAATAGCTAAGCCAAGTATCCATCTGCAGACAGCTGTTTCAGGGATCCACTTCCAAAAGCTGCTGCTAACGAGATGGTTCTCTTTCCCTGGGAGATGCCTGTTTGAATGTTATTTTTCCATGGACGATTACCACTTACTCTCTATATACAGATGGCCTCCTTAAGGAGAGTAAGTTGTATTTATTTTTATAGTATTACAATTTATGTATGAAGAAACCTGAGCCTGAGCTCATATACTTCTTGTGGGGTCCCAAATTTGTATTTACATTTGCTTGATTCTGAGGCAATGCGACTTATTGAATAAATTAAATTGCCTAAAAACATAAATGTCTACACAGCTGTTATCATGAACAATAGGTTGTAAAACGATAAACGGGTATAAGACAAGCCAACAGCAAAACATATCTCTGTTCCCTACTGAGTACTGCTGCCCTAGGCTTGCCTAAGCTTATAACTACTTACTGTCCTCCCTCCAGATCCAATTAACTTCTGAAAGTTTGACTTCTCTGTGGGGAAGGAAAACACCCAGTTGTGCTGTAGAGTTCTAAATTACAACTTCTACCAATCCCAGTTTTCTATTCCTTTTTTTTTAGAGATTTTTCATGAAATTCAGCATTGTTATCTCCATAAGAAGCCAGAACTGTGATAAGACTCTTTTAGACTTACTTAAAATACAATACTGAAATATAGGATTGCACTATTGTGAATGGAACATATTTTTAGAACATATGAAGTATTTAAGAAGAATTTGAATAAAAATATTGTATACATAGAAAACTAAGCTCTTGGAATATTTATCACTTTCTTTTGAGGTACAGTTTTCGGGTTATAAAGAGCAGTAAATGAATTGTTCCAGGTAAGTTATCCCACTGAAAATTTGAAAAGGCTCTGGAGATCTTTACAATGTGCACCGTATGAAGCTTTTTTAATATATTTTATATTTGAAATTGAACATGAAATTGAAGGACTTAACAGGTTTTCCCATAATCAGCCCTTGCTTATCTACAGAATAGGTGATAAGTATCAGATTACTGGGTATCTAATTACTGGGACCTCCCCCAATCACAAGAATGGGGGTCCCATGTCCCTCATTTCAATGGAGGGGCAGCTGTACATTTGCCCTGCAACTCCATTCAAAGCCACTTGGACCGCCTCTGTACAGTACAAATGCCAGAACATTCAAACAGGAGACATGAGACCCCCATACTTGTGAATGGTGGGTGTTCCAGCAGTTAGACCCACAGTGATCACATACTTATATCTAGATATGGAACAATTCTTTTAAGTACCTGAATGAATCAGCAAATTATTTATTGAACCAAAGTCACGGTTACCTAGAAATATTTTAACAAATATTTGCCAAACTGGCTATCCTTCTACTTTCCTCTCCACATTTCCTTAATAGCTCTGAGCATTGAAGATTATAAGTACTATGGTCATGGGCCACCATTGTAAATGTAGTTGTGCTAATTAATTGTTAAAAAAAACTTCTATACTAGTAAAATAAAAAATAACATATTTTTAAATTATTATTATTATAGTTGTTAGAACTTTCACATACAGTAGCCTTTTCCGGCAGGCTGTTCTGGAATAAAACTACAGTACAGAAACTGGCCTAAACCCGATATATCAGAAAAATCCTTTGCAAGCTTCCATGGGTTAGACACTTTGTAATGTAATTTGTTGAAAAGCCATATACAGTTAGGTATGCTCCTTACAAGCATGCATGATTAAACTGTCCCTTAGCTGATCTATTGGAGGCCCCCAGCTGCCCCATTGTCAGTAAAGTAAACATACTGATCTGTCACCCACCACATCCATGGGCTGCAAGATGGTAGTCAACCGCTTCCTCTGGCTGCTCCTGAGAGCCATCTTTTTCAGTCCTGCTCTAAACAGCAAGTGGATATGAATGAAACATGTGCAGACACAAGGAATTCTGCTGCCTGTATCTGCACATTTTCCAGGCACATCTATTTATCAGTCAGTGCTTGTGCATAATAGAGGGTTCTCAGGAGCAGCTGGAGGAAGAGATTGCCTCCATCTTGCAGGCCATGGATGCAGTGGGTGACAAGGTAATATGCCTACTTTATTGGCACTTGAGCAATCTGGGGCCTCTATTAGGAGAGCTTAAGGACAGGATAAAGCCATCTTACATGCATGCATGACAGTATATGACAAATTATGCTAGAAATTGACCAAATCAAATTTTTAAAAATATGGACTGGAAATAACATGGGAAGAATAAATTAGCTTTAGCTAATCACATTGTTAGGAAATGACAGAATTGCATAAAAGGTAAAGATAAGAGGTAGGCTGAATTCACACACAACAGCTATAGCAGGTTTTCGTGCCATTTTTAGCAGTGTTTTTGACTGTTGCTGAAAAAACAGAGGGCAGATGTGTGTTGCTAGTCAATAGAAGAATAAAAAATTCTCTACACACAATGAAGGAGATTTATCAACACTATCCAACTTTTTCTTTGCTCCAGGTTTGCTTTTTTTGTGGAGTTTTTCTGGTGTTCCTAAATGGAATAATTTCCAATACATAGCATGCTGGCTGTTATTATAGATATTTATACATTTGATATCATTTTATTTATGAATATATTAATATCAAAGTTGATAACCATATAATTCTATCAAGGCTATGAATACCTTTGGAGACATTTTTTTATTATTGCATTTTACTCAATTTGGGCTAAAAATATTTTTTCAATTGGTCTTTATTAGCAATTTTCAACAGTTTCAGTTCTACAGGGTTATATTTTAGTCTATCTGTGAGTATCTTGCTCTCAGTTTGACACCGAACCGATCAGGTTCCTGCTCTGATGGATCGATATATAGCCCTGATCTCTGAACACCTAACAGCTCATAAATACCCATTATAGCTATCTCATAAGAATTTGGCTTAAATGAGTGTTTATGGGCTGTCAGGACTTCAGAGATAAGGACTATACATTGAGCCATCAGAGTAGGAACCTGATCAGTTCAGTGGGAAACTGAAAAGAAGATACTCTGCAGATTAAAATGTAACCTTGTAGAACAAACAATGTTGTAAATTGTTAATAAAGAACTACTGAAAAAATTATTTTCAGCCCAAAGTGAGTAAAATGCAATCATAAAATAGAACTGGCTTCTCTGAGAGTGCACTACTATTCTCTACATATATGAAATGACCCTTAAATTGTTCTTGAAGGCTCACATGTGTTAAAGAACAGTCCACCATTCATAAATCTATTCCTGCCTGTGTAAAACTATAATGAGCTCATGTCATCAGAAAAGAGGTCACTGTCTACCTTGCAGCAGACATTGTGGAGCTCTCCCAGGTCCTGAATTTATGTTCACGCTGTACATTGCAGAAATACATGGGTAAGCTAAATCTCTGTGAAAAACATATAGACTCCACTGGAATAATCGCATATATTTACTTACATAATTTACTGCCACAAGAAAAAAAACAAACTTTGGCCAATTTATCTCATGTATGTTTCTGTCTATTATTTATAAATCATGTAGTAATTAGTGCCTATAATTCATGTCTTAAAATAAGGCACACAATTGTAAAAAGTTAACAATTTTGACATTTACTGATGTCCATATTCAACATCTGTTGATATATCATTGGCTCCTATTGGTGGTCAGATTTCTTCTAGTCACCAGTATCATCAGGTCACCAGAATGGGGCTTTGGACCCACTGTAATCCTTAGTAATATATTAGTAAAAACTTTGCAATCACCTTATCTGCCACATAAGACTTTTACATAGTTAAAGGGAACCTGTCATCTCCGAAACACCCCCTGAACTAGAGTAAGCGGTGTATAGTGTAAGTGATGCTGAATCCGAATATGTAAGTTTTATCTTCATACTGACTTCCATGCCGACACTGCTCCCATAAACCAGCAGTAAAATGCATTCAGAGGACTCTTCTTTGAGTCCTCTCCATTATGTGAGTGAGCACTGAAGTCCACTGAGTGCATTTTACTGCAGGTTTGTGGGAGCACAGCATCAAAATGGAGGCGAGTATGAAGATAAAAATTACATAACCAGACTCAATGTCACTTACACTATACACCACTTACTTTAGATCAGGGGGTATTTCCGAGATGACAGGTTCCCTTTAAATATACACTTCAAGGTAAACAGCTTTCTCAAAATAAGATTGTATAATACATTAAAATACCCTAATAATGATAATTCACTCAGTAGTGATCTTACTTCATTTCCATAGAAATACATCATTTTTATTGAAAGTATTGTCACAATAATTCTAATAAATAGTAATGAGTGGATTTCTTAAAACTCGATTTGGATTGGATTCAGGTCTAAATAAACTCAACTCGAATCTAAAGTGTTCCAATTGCCTCGATAAGTTGTGGATGACTTTCTGTGGTCTCCTAAAACTCTATACAAGTCATTTCAAGCTATTTAACACCAAACCAGCATTAGTAATCCTAAAGTGACAGTGACACATATGGGTAAACATATGGGTGCTGGTGGTAACAAACAGCCCCTTTAAAAGAACACTGAACTGAAGTATTTTTTAATGTTTTTAAATGGTTGGAAAGACATTTGTTTTTGTTGAGGATCATATGATCCTCCTTCATCTTTCCTAAAGCCTTTTTGAGAAATTCACCTAAATTCAATCGCCAAAAATTTGTATTCAGACGACCTGAATTTTTGAAAAATGCAGGTCAAATTTTGATTTGCTTAAAATTGAGTAACTCATCTCTAATAATAAACTAAAGGTATTCTGTAAAAATAGCAGTACATTGTGTGCTCAAATTCTGCCCCTAAAAATTAAGCACAATGCATGCCCTAAATTTATTATGCATTTTAGACTATTTTTGTTCCAACCTCAACAACTGCTAGCAAAAAGCTAAAACAAGTCATACATTTCATCAAATGTATTATATTTTTGGCAAAGTATAATATATGCCAACTAGGAAGTAGCTTTAAGAAGATAATTTTGTCTAGCAAACCAAAGAAGCTGTACCAGCTGTACTATTCGTTCATCTCTTGACAGTATTGATAAATCTCTTCCATTGATAATACACAATTTTGATAATACACAAGAAATCTAAAAGGAAATAGCAAAGTGGACGTGCTTTACCTAAGCATAACCTTATAGCAAGAGGTTTAACCCCATACACAACACCCCAAACACCCACTTTACAAAGACATGAGTTCAAATATGTTTAAATATTTTTTAAAAATTAAAATACATAAAAATATGTCATCTTACCTTTAGATATGACTCAATTTTTCAGTTCCTCTCTTAAACTTGCAGTGTTTATTAACCCAGGTCTTACATTGCCTGAAGCAAAATGTAAGGGTATAAAAGCAGAACTTAGGAGCCTAGGAGCAATGTTATAACAGAAAGGTCCTATAAAATGGTCTACATTGTATAGTATAAATTAAGAAGGAATAGCAGAAATCACGTGTATTTTTGTACATATTATTTTAGATTATACGTTATATTAAAACGTTTGTACAATTTTGCTTGTGAGATCACCAATGAGCATGCAGTTCTTTTTATTCTCTGGGTTCCAACTGCAAGGGCAATTGTATAAAATGAGTGCTAGAATATATGTCTTTCACAGGTGAACTTGGAGGCACAGATGAAGCTATTAAAATCCTCTCTGTATGTTACTGGAAAGCAGCATTATGTGTTTGACAAAATCATATGTTGAATTCAGCATTAAGATTGATATTTTCTCTGAAAAAAACAAACAAAAAAACAAAAAACAAAGATTAGTTACCCCTTGGCACAGCCCTCTAGATTAAAGGGGTTATCTGGGAATTTATATTGATGACCTATCCTCTGGATGGGTCACTAATATCAGATCGGTGGGGGACTCCCGCCAATCAGCTGTTAAAGGAGGCTGGCGCTCTGTTAGCACCACGGCCTCTTCCTAGTCCATGTGACTTCACTGTACATTGGTTACATGGCCTAGTTGCAGCTCAGCCCCATTCAAGTCAAGACTATACAATGCATGGCACTGTGATTGGAAAACTGCTTGAGGACAGCTGTGCTCACCAGAGTTCTAGTGAGCATGGCAACTCTCTGAATCAGCTGATCTGAAGGGGTGCCGGGATTTGGACCCCCCCCCCCCCCCAAATGTGATAATGATGATCTATACTGAAAATATGTCATCATAATATAGTATATTTATTAACAAAATTCTGCATCCATCCTGTTATGTGGTCTACCTGTGTATTGACTACTCTTCAGTGACATTGAATTTATAATCTGGGGCAGACGCTTTAAATCCCAGGTGTCCTAAGTATGATTGTGTGGGAAGATCTTCATAGCACTTTTCAGAGCTTGAATTATGATATTGATTCATTTCCATTTGATCAGTCCTTGGCTACAGCCAGTGCAATCAACAAAAAGCTGCACATTCTCTAGACATAGAAGTTAAAGCCATAAATTGTGAACAGCCTATTTTATATTGTGATTTCTTGAAGGCTTTTAAAGCTTGAAGGAAAAAGTACACACACCTAGAATATATATTCAAAGCAAAGGAAAATCAAACATGATTAGTAAAAAAGTGGGAAAAAAACAAAAAATAAAATGGTTTATTTTTCTAAGGTCTAATAAATCTTGTGTTATCAATCAAGATAGGAATGGACAACAAGGAAGATGTTTCATTATGATTGTTATAATTTTTATAGCTTTCAACTCTGCACTTAGAATGGAGCACTAAAATGTCTGTGGGAGCAGATTGAAGTATTTTGTTTTTTAAGGAACACTGGAAATGCCTGTTGGATATTTTATTGTTTTTCTAAACAATGTTGAGTTTTTCTTTCAAATTTTATTGTTCAAAAGTCAAAATAAAGTTAAATTAAAACTTGTGTGAGTGTGTGGAAAGCAGTATTTTTTTACAAAATCATACATATAAATCATGTTCTTTCTCATTATAAGGCTACATTCACATGACCGTATCCATTTTTTTTTTTTGCGGATCCATTGTAACAATACCTATCCTTGTCTGCAAAAATGGGCAAGAATAGGACATGTTCTATTTTTTTGCAGGGCTATGGAACGGACATACAGATGCGGATAACACACGGTGTGCTGTCCGCATTTTTCACGGACCCATTGAAATGAATGGGGCAGCATCCTATCACCAAAAAAAAAAAACCGGAACAGACATGGAAACAAAATAGCCTAAAGAAAATGTAGCCTAAAGAAAACAAAAATGAATAAATTATTAGATTCATAATGGTTAACCCCTTAGTGACCACCCATACGCCTTTTTACGGCGGTCACTAAGGGGCCTTAGGCTGGGCCACCGCTTTTTCACGGCGGCCCAGTCTAAGCGCTGCACGGGTCTCCCGTGCAGCGGGGAGCACGGACCCAGCTCTCACATGAAAGCCGCGGCCCTGCTCTAACAGCCCGGACCGGCAGGAGTGCCGATCCGGGCTGTTTAACACTTTACATGCTGTCGGCAATGGCGCCCGCCGCATGTAAAGTGCTGACAGAGGGAGCGGTCTCCCTCTGTCTCCCATCGGCACCCTGCAAAAGCGATCGCAGGGTGCCGATGTGTGGGAAGGCTGGCAGGGGTCTGATCTAGGCCCCAGACCAGCCTTGAGTAGATTACCAGCAGACTGCGCCTCTCTGGCGCAGCCTGCTGGTCAAAGTATGACTAGCATTGCCATTAAAATGCAATGCACTATAGGGATAATGCATTGCATTTTAAAGGCAATCAAAGTACTGTTTGTTATAGTCCCTCTGTAGGACTATTAAGTGGTAAAAAAAGTAAAAAAAAAAAAACACATTTTTTTCTATTAAAAAAAATCCCATAAAAAAAATTACTCTTTTTTTTCCATTGAAAATAAGCTTTTCAATGAACAAAATTGCAAAAAAAAAACCTTCCCCATATGTTTGGTATTGCCATGTCCGTAACGACCCGTACTACATAAATATCACAAAAATTAGCCCCTACGGTAAACACAATTAAAAAAAAAATTAAAAAAAAAAAGACAATTGCTAATTTATTCTTAGTTGCCACCAAAAAAACGTTATAACAAGCGATGTATTTTTGGAGGGTAATAATATTACAGGTTATAGTTACTAGAGAGGGGTTGTTGATCCAGGGAGTAATTCTGATTGCCTGATTGGAGTCGGGAAGGAATTTTTTTCCCTAAAGTGGGGAAAACTGGCTTCTACCTCACAGGGTTTTTTTTGCCTTCCTCTGGATCAACTTGTAGGAAAACAGGCCGACCTGGATGGACAGATGTCTTTTTTCGGCCTTATAAACTATGTTACTATGTTACTATGATCAAAAAGTGTCATTTACTCAAAAAGGATACCAATGAAAAGTACAAGTTGTCCCGCAAAAATGAAGCCCTGACACAACTCCATAGAAAGAAAAATTAAAAAAAAAATTGTTCTTGGGAATCAGCAATGCAAAAACTTTTTTTTTCTTTTAAAAAAAGGATTTTATTGCAAAAAAGTAGTAAAACGCAAGAGAATAAATATATGTTGTAATTTATACCGAAAAATGATCGCCATAAAATTTATAATGTAAAAACGCAGTGGTGGTATTGCAATTTTTCCCATTTCCCTCCCAGAAAGAGTTAATCAAAGTTAATCAGAAAGTTATCTGTACCCCAAAATGGCACCATTAAAAACTACAACTTCTCCCGTAAAAAATAAGCCCTCATACATCTATATAGACGGAAAAATGAAAAAGTTATAGCTCTTGGAACGCGACGATGAAAAAAGAAAAAAAAACGCTTGGTCACTAAGGCCAAAAACAGGCTGGTCACTGAGGGGTTAAGCAAAGTGAGCTTCAGATCATAGATCTGAAGTCACTTTGGTCAAAACTTCGCTTGAATGCTGTACGGAGATCCGTCTCGCTATAGCTTTCAAATGTATGGGCTCCGGTGAGGTGAAATTTGTTATCTCCAAAGTCATGTGAGACTTTGTTGAATATCCTCAGCCATCAATTTTTAATCTTGAAAAACATTTTAAAACTTGAATCCAAAATCGGCTTTGGTACCAGCTGTTACCTCTACTTGTTTTCTAATCTGTTTTTATTTTCTGACTGTAAATTATTTATTCTATTTTCCGTACATGACTATGGAGGCAGATATCTTACCTGAGCAACCTACTGTTAGCATTTACAAATATACTTTATATCAGCCACTAGGACCATAGGACATAGGATTGACTTATACTGTATGAGAGAGTGCTCTAGACATGCTCTGTAACTCATGAAAAGGTCACTGTGCAGGGAAGGGCGGAAATGAGCTGTGATCATCATCAAATGTTACCTTTTTTGTAATCCTAAGAGGATAATGATATGATTGCTGAGACATTATATCCACACAGTAGAAAGTGTCAGCCTATTAGGCTTAGTTGCCAGTGTGAAAACTACAGGATTTTTAAAAATATATATTTACATGGAAACCTAAACATAACTTCAACAAAAATTCTTAAAAACATGTTTAATATAAAAACTCAATTTAAACAAAAGGCATTTTCTGGTGACTTTGGTTTTGACTCATTTAACCCCTTCCCGACCAGCGCCGTACATGTACGGCGCTGCGGGAAGTGACTTCCCGACCAGCGCCGTAGTGCTACGGCGCGCTGATCGGGCGGGTGCAGGAGCTGCGCCCGCCCGATTAACGGCGGGGGTCCGGCTGTGCCCAGTAGCCGGACCCCTGATGTATGCACCAGCATCGGTGAAAACACCGATGCCGGTGCATTAACCCTTCATGTGCCGCGGTCAGCGCTGACCGCGGCACATGCGGTGGGAAGGGGTTGCCATCGGGTCCCCGCGCTGCTGTGACGGGGACCCGATGGCTGAGATAGCAGCCGGATGCCTTCCTTAGGCATCCGGCTGCTATCTACGGAAGCCTGTGAGATCCAGCCCCCTGGATCTCACAGGCAGTGTGCTGGAAGTGTATTACATTGAGTAATACACTTCCAGCCAATGCATTACAATACAGAAGTATTGTAATGCATTGTAAGGGGATCAGACCCCCAAAAGTGAAAAAAAAGTGTAAAATAAGAAAGTTAAAAAAAGTGAAAAAAATAAAGTTTTACAAAAAAAAAAGTTTCAAGTTTCCCCCCCCCCAAAAAACGTCATTTTTACAAAATAATATAAAAAAAATTGTAAAAAATAGTGAAAAAAAAAAATAGACATATTAGGTATCGCCGCGTCCGTATCGACCGGCTCTATAAAAATAGCACATGACCCACCCTGTCAGGTGCACGCAGTAAAAAAAAAAAAAACTGCCAAAACAGACATTTTTGGGTCACCTTGCCTTACAAAAAGTGTAATAGCAGGTGATCAAAAAAGCGTATGTACCCCAAAATGGTACCAATCAAACCGTCATCTTGTCCCGCAAAAAATGAGACCCTACCTAAGACCTAAGCCTGAAAATTAAAAAAAATATGGCTCTCAGAAAATGGCAACACAAAAAGTATTTTATTTTGTTCAAAAAATAAATCTAATGTGTAAAACTATCCAAAAATAAAAAAGTTAGACATATTGGGTATCGCCACGTCCGTAACAACCTGCTCTATAAAAATATTGCATGAGATGGCCCCCCAGGCGAATGCTGTAAAAATTTTTTTTTAAAAAACTAAGCCAAAACAGACATTTTTTTCCTTTTTGTCTCACAAAAAGTGTAATAGCAGGCGATCAAAAAGGCGTATTTACCCCAAAATGGTACCAATCAAACCGTTATCTTGTCCTGCAAAAACGATACCCTACCTGAGACAATCGCCTGAAAACTGAAAAAAATATGGCTCTTTGAAAAGGGCAACACAAAATAAAGATTTTATTCTGTTCAAAAAATAAATCTAATGTGTAAAACTATCCAAAAATAAAAAAGTTAGACATATTGGGTATTGCCGCGTCCGTAACAACCTGCTCTATAAAAATATTGCATGAGATGGCCCTCCAGGCGAATGCTGTAAAAAAATGTAAAAAAAAAACTAAGCCAAAACAGACATTTTTTTCCTTTTTGTCTCACAAAAAGTATAATAGCAGGCGATCAAAAAGGCGTATTTACCCCCAAAATGGTACCAATCAAACCGTTATCTTGTCCTGCAAAAACGATACCCTACCTGAGACAATCGCCTGAAAACTGAAAAAATATGGCTCTTTGAAAATGGCAACACAAAAAAAAGATTTTATTCTGTTCTAAAATGCATCTAATGTGTAAAACTTTCCAAAAATAAAAAAGTTAGACATATTGGGTATCGTCGCTTCCGTAACAACCTGCTCTATAAAAATATTTCATGAGATAGCCCCCCAGGTGAATGTTGTAAAAAAATTTAAAAAAAAACCATGCCAAAACTGCTATTTTTTTTCATCTTGACTCACAAAAACTGTAATACAAAGCGATCCAAAAGTCTTATGTACCCCAAAATGGAACCAATCAAACCGTCATCTCGTCCCGCAAAAAATGAGCCCCCACATAAGACAATAACTCAAAAAGTTAAAAATCAACGGCACCCGCAAACCAATCCATCAAAATCTGTTCTGCAAAATCCATATGGCGCTCCTTCTATTTTGAGTCCTGCCATGTGCCCCCACAGCAGTTTACCACCACATATGGGGTGTTGCCGTATTCAGGAGAAAATGGGTAACAAATTATGGGGTGCTTTTCTCCTGTTACCCCTTGTGAAAATGAAAAATTTGGGGCTAAAGCAACATTTTATTGGAAGAAATGAAACTCTTCATTTTCACAGCCTGGTGTTTCCAAATTCCGTAAAACGCTTAGGGGGTCAAAGTGGCCAGAACCCCCCTTAATATATTCTTTGAAGGGTGTAGTTTCCAAAATGGGGTCACTTTTTCAGGGTTTCCACTGAAGGGGTACGTCAGGGTCTCTCAATTACAAAATGGTGCCTAAAAACTATTCTAGCAAAATCTGCCTCCAAAATCCGTATGGCGCTGCTTTCCTTCTGACCACTCCCACAAACCCATAGAGACGTTTACCACTACATATGGGGTATTTCTGTAAACTGCAGAATCAGAGTAATGAGTATTGAGGTTTAGTTTGCTGTTAACCCTTGCTGTATTGCAAGAAAAAAAAAATATTAACATGAATAATCTACCAAAAAAGTGAAATTTTGAAATTTCACCTCCATTTTCCTTTAATTCTTGTGGAACACCTGAAGGGTTAACAAAGTTTGTAACAGCAGTTTTTTATAACTTGAGGGGTGTAGTTTCTAAAATGGGGTCATTTATGGGGGGTTTCATTATGTAAGCCCCTCAAAATCACTTTATATCTGAATTGGTGTTTAAAAAAATGGTTTTTGAAAATTTGGTGAAAATTTGAAAAATGGCTTCTAAACTTCTAAGCCCTCTAATGTCCTAAAAAAGTAAAATTACATTTACAAAATGATGCCAACATAAAGTAGACATAAGGGGAATGTAAAATAATAACTATTTTTGGAGGTATTACTGTGTATTTTGAAAGTAGAGAAATTGAAATTTGGAAATTTGGAAATTTTTCCAAATTTTTGGTAAATTTGGGATTTTTTTCATAAATAAGGGTGAAATATATTGACTCAAATTTATGACTGTCATGAAGTACGATGTGTCACAAGAAAACAATCTCAGAATGGCCTAGATAAGTAAAAGCGTTCCAAAGTTATTACCACATAAAGTGACACATGTCAGATTTGCAAAAAATGGCCCGGTCAGGAAGGTGAAAACAGGCCCGGGGTTGAAGGGGTTAACTGTGTTCATAGCTAACAATAAAATAAAGTGCAAGAAATAAACATATGTAATTGTTGAATGTTATGGCAGCATCCTCTGTTTTTGTTTTTGTTTTTACTCAATTTGTTCCATTTATCATAATATAAAAATTTACGGCGCTGTTATTTAATTCTGTCCCATGTTTGTGAAGTATCAGTTATCCATCACACAGTAGAAGTGGTTAAGTCCTCAAGTGATTGCTTCATCCACAGCTCCATTCATGCATGGGAACATTAAATCTTATGACATTTGCAGTCTTTACTTGTGCCTTAAAGGGAGTCTGTCACCTAATTTTTACCAATATAACTAAGAGCACTAGTGTTGAGCGATAGGTATTCGGCCGAATACCGCGTGTGCTTGAGCGCCATGCTCGAGTTCCCTTCCCCGCATGCTAATTAGCTGCAGCAAGGGGGGACATACACTGTAGGGAGAGAAGCACGCTAGGCAGGGATAGAAATCGCTCAGAAAAGACCCAAAAGCCCTTTTAAGGGCTATTATATCTGGCACAAACCTAATGCGTACGAATTTGTATGCTAATGCTATGCATTGTGCGCTAATGCGTACAAATTCAGTTAATTATCGTACTTTTACGAGTGAAAGGAGTGAAAGAGGAGAAGTCGCGATTCTGACCTTTTCCTATGAACCAGACACCCTCCCCATGCTGTTCCCTAACCATTTCTGTGGTGTTTCCACCATTTTCTCACATTTCCCTATAAACCAGACACCCTCCCCTCTGCAGAGCAGGGGGTGCCTGGTCTTCTCCCTATGACTTCCATTATACTCAGGTGCTCGGTTGAGCACACGAGCACCACCTAGTGTTCAGCCAGAGCACCCGAGCATCGGGATGCTCGATCATCACTAAAGAGCATTGCCCCATAGAAGATTGCATACACATCCCAGACATACCTGTGTGCACTTTGTGTCTTTATTCCATGTCCAGGAAAAGCACTTTTATTCTGCAGGAAAATAGCTCCCAATAACAGGGAATAAAATTATCTTTTTAACTAGCAAATTACATGAATTCATATTAGGGATTGCAAATTATTATAAATCCGATATACCCAGGCCTCTCTGCCTTAGGGTATGGCCACACAGAGTGGATGTGCTGTGGTAAATTAGCCTGCAACTACTTTTCATTTAATAATGAAGATCGCAGCTATATAGCCAGTCTTCATTGTTAACGGCAGCAGGGCACCTTTAATGCACTTTTAAACAGGGGCTGTTGCTGGTATGGTGTTTGGCTGGTAAGATGGGGGCACAATATGCTGGCATACCCACTTCTCCAACCCCAGCGCTCTCCTGCCCTAAAGGTGAGAACTCTTCTTCTGCCATCTGTTTTTCCTCCTTTTCCACATCATCTAATATCAATGAGAATATGTCATTAGGAACACCCAGCTCCTTCTCTCTCTGCATCTTGCTGACTTTTCTTGGACATGGAGACTGTGAAGGATGATTTAGAAAAAGTAAAGCCAGCAAAAGATGGGGATGGTCATCATTAAGAAATGGCTCCCCTAAGGGTGCAGACTGAATGGTATTAGTTGGCACGCTGAATAATAAAAGCTTCCATCTTATTGGTATTGAATTCTTCTATTAATCGTTTTCAGCAACACTGTCCCTAGCACATGAGCGCTTGCCACGTCTGTGCCTATGCTCAGCTCACAGGACAATGGTGGAGACCATGCGGGATTAGGGTTTTACAAGGCTGTGACATCACAGGGGGTGGCTATATGCAGATTGGCTTGCTGCACGGTATTATGGGTGATCTTACGTTCCCGGGCTTGTCTTCTCTACACTTAGTTTTGTTTTGTAGTAGGTGCAGTCGCCATTTTAGGAAAGCCTAAAGGCTCATGTACATGGCCGTTACCTGGCCATGCCCCTATTTCAGCCCGCAAACAGCGAGTCTGCAATATGCAGGCACAGGCTGTGTGCACTCCACATCACGGATGTGGACCGAATCACTTGACTGGGTCGGCAATCCAGAAGGTCGGTGCAGAACGGAGGCACGAAACCCCACAAAAGCACTACGGAGTGCTTCTGTGGGTTTACTCTCCGTGCCTCTGCACTACAAAAAAATATAACATGTTTAGAGATGAGCGAATCTATTCATCGATTCGTATTGAATCTTGGAAATTTTCAGCTGCGAAGCGAATCGGAATATTAGGTGATTCACTCCGTTAAGATTCGAAAATGTTCCTAAGGCTTTCTACGCATTCGCTACGTACTTGTCCGATAAATTGTACGCTAATGCTACATATAAGTTACTCTATACGCTGTTGCATACGAATTCAAGTAATTAGCTAACTTCTACTGTTAGTTCGTTATTCGTGCGCAAAAGCCCGGGAAGAAAGCAGCCACCTGACCTAGTGGGCAGGGCTTACTCTGATTGGCTCAGGCTTGGTAAGCCAGTGATGCATCACTTCTGCTTCGACTGCTGAGACGAGCAGAAGCACTGTGTGTGAAGTTCTGAGGCACTGAGACCTGTGTTGTTGAAACTGGGGTGTAATTGTTTAGGGAATCCATATTACACATCAGGGATACTGCAGGGCAAGTGCAGGGCCAGTGCAGGGCTAGTAATTAATCAGGCAGGGAGAGAGAGACAGGGAGAGAGATAAGGAGAGAGACAGGGAGAGAGACAGGGACAAAGACAAAGACCAGCTGCAGGGCCACAGAGTAAAGTGAAAAATGTCTGGAATGGATAAGCAAAAGAGGTCCAGTTCCAGCCAGACCTCGAGCTATAAAAAAAAGGAGAAGGTGGCACAGGGCAGCAGTGCCAAAGGACCTGTAGCCGGAGCTTCTACTTGTAGTATTCGCAATACTTGGCCGGTGTTCCACCTGGCTAACCCACCAAGGCGCAAAATTCTAGTGGAGGAGAAAGTGGATGACATAGTGGAGTGGATGGAAGGCTCATTTCAGTCTCAGCCGGATGATCTGCTGTCATCTGCTGATACAGTATCCATATGTAGCCAGGGGTCAGACTCAGAGCGTTCCTCCTGCTCCCCCATTCCCCTCCAGCAAAGTCCGTCATTTTCGTACGCAATTTGTACGCTCATGCGTACATGTTCAAAGAAGTTGCGTAGCTTTTAAAACTGAACGTTCGTTATTAGTGTGCAAACGTTCGCTAAACGCCACATAACAACGTATATTTTGTACGCAGATTCAACGAATATATTTGTCGAATATACGAATCTTATGTAAAGTTCGACTAATGTTTGGCGAATAAAATTTTGAATGATTCGCTCATCTCTAAACATGTTCTATTTTTTTGCAGTGTGGATGGATCACGGACCCATTCAACTTTAATGGGTCTGGATCCGTCTGCGGAATCCACACGACCAACAGCCATGTGCATGAGCTCTAATTCCGCTTTGAATGCTTTGCTCAACACTAATAGGGAAATTGAGCAAACTTTGTAAGAAATGTGCAAACCTCTTTAAAGGGGCGTCTCATGGAAAATGCTATATATATGCCAAAAAAATCTGAGTAAAATTAAACAAGTATAATACAGTAGCATTACTGGCCCACATTCTTCAGTTTTCTTCTGCATAATATTGCAGATGTTATATATTTTAACTTCCATTATCGTTGCAGCTGATTTTCAAATATACTGGCCCTCATATCAGTAGTAATAATTCAAACCAACTGGACTTGCCCGACTGATTACTACTGATATACTATGACCTGGATGAATGAGACCCATCACAGAAAACCGGTGACATCCATCAACATTAACCCCTTAAGCCAGGTTGACATTACCATTTCGTTTTCTGTTCATCCGATCCGTCAGAAAAAAATGAAAAAGCACATTTAAAAAAAAAACAGCCGGCACTAGTGCAGGAGAATGTGAGGTTTTTTTTTTTTTTTTAATTAAAGATAAATGTGTGTATGTGTGTAGCAGTGCTGCATGTGTGCATATGTGTGCAGTACACTGTACACTATGTGTTTAGCAGAGCTGTATGTGTGTAGCAAAGCTGTATGTGTGTGTAATAGAGCTGTGTGTGTGGCAGCGCTATATGTGTATAGCAGAGCTGTGTCTGTGTGCAGTAGAGTTATATCTGTGTATGGCAGTGCTTTGTGTGTATATCAGAGCTGTGTGTGTGTTGCAGAAAAATAATTAAAAATAATCTGGCAGAACAATGAGCATGGCAGAGCTGTATGTGTGTGTAATAGAGCAGTGTGTGTGGCAGGGCTATATGTGTATAGCAGAGCTGTGTCTGTGTGCAGTAGAGTTGTATCTGTGTATGGCAGTGTTGTGTGTGTATAGCAGATCTGTGTGTGTACTAGAACTGTGTGTGTATCACAGAAAAATACTTAAAATAATCTGGCAGAACAATGAGCATGGCAGGACATAACAGAACAATGATAGGAGACTTATTTTGATAAGTACTTTTAATGAGGTCACCACATGCACCATTGCTGGTTGTTACAATGGTCAGCAGATGACACACTAAGAGTAACAGGTGCTGACCAAAACTACCTCCCCCCTCATGGTACACCCTAAAGCTACTGATCTTGACCCCTCCACTTCAGTAAATCACATTTTTTTTCTAATTTTCTGTTTTGGTTTTGCCTTCAAAGCAGCATTAACCCCTTCGCGCCCGGAGCTTTTTTCGGTTCTGCATTTTCGTTTTGCGCTCCCTGCCTTCAAACAGCCATAACTCTTTTATTTTTCTGTTCACATAGCTGTATGAGGGCTTGTTTTTTGCGGGACAAGTTGTACTTTCCAACGCCACCATTTAATATTGCATACGGTGTAGTGGGAAGCGGGAAAAAAATTCCAAACCGGGTGAAATTGCAAAGAAAACGCTATTCCGCTACAGTTCTACGGGTTTCTTATTTACAGCGTTCGATGTGCATTAAAACTGATCCGTTACTTTCATTCTACTGGTCAGTACGAATCCGGCAATACCTAATATGTATAGTTTTTCCTGCGTTTTCATAGTGATAAAATAATTAGAAAGTTGCCCTTTTTTTTTTTTTTTTTTTCCTTGTCAAATCTTGACCCCTATAACTTTTTGGTATTTATGTGTACAGAGCTGTATGGGGGCTCATTTTTTGCGGGACGATCTGAAGTTTTTATTGATACCATTCTGGGGTGTGTATGACTTTTTGATCACTTTTTATTTAATTTTTTTTAGAAAAAAAAAGCGACAAAAAACGGCAAATCGCCATTTGGACGCTTTTTTCCGCCACACAATTCGCCGTATTGGAATTTTTTTTTTATATTTTAAAAGTACGGGCGTTTTCGGTCACGGTGATACCCATGATGTCTATATTTATTGTTATTTAGGTATTTATTTTTTACTTATACGGAAAGGGGGGTGATTTGAACTTTTACATCTTTTTTATTTTTTATATATTTTTTAACATTTTTTTTAAAATTTTTTTTTACTATTAGAAAGCTCAAATATGGGCTTATAAATTGTGGCTTTTTTTTTTTCTTTATGAGCAATTCTGGGTTTTATAGACTCAGAAATCCATCAATTGCTCATTTCTTATCCTGGCCTGCCATCTAGTGGCCAGAATAAGAATTGCACTTTGAAAACTGTAATCCTCACCAGCGAGGATTACAGTTTTCATATGGTGTACAGACACCCCGATTGGCCACACGGGGTGTCTGTACACCACCCGGAAGCGAACGCTTCAGGGTTTAGACGCAACTAGATGCCGTGATCACGTGTGATCACGGCATCTAGTCACCCCGGAAGACGCCGCCGATGGCGGTAAGTAGCGGCAAGTCTCTGCTGTTAGAAACAGTAGAGACTTGCCGGCCATGACGCCCGCCGCACCCGCGAGCGGGCGCCATGTGCCCGCATCGCCCCAGCGCCGTACATGTACGGCGCTGGTCGCGAAGGGGTTAATTCTTCTAGGTACACTCACACACAGTTTGTCAAGGAACTCAGCAGGGAATTTGTTCAAAACATTTTGGAGAGCTAACCATAGTACTAAGCACAGATCTTCTGTGGATATAGGCTTGCTTATATCCTTTTGTCTCTTCATGTAATCCCAGACAGACGCAATGGCATTGAGATCAGGGTTCTGTGAGGGGGCATATAATCACCTCCAGGACTCCTTGTTCTTCTTTACGCTGAAGATAGTTCATAATGACATTGCCTTTATGTTTGGAGTCGTTATCCTGCTGCAGAATAAATTTGGTGCCACCCAGATGCTTCCCTGATGGTACTGCATGAAGGGTAAGTATTTGCTTGCATTTCTCAGGGGTTATCCAAAATCATAAAACAGTCCCCCCATGTGCTGGGACCCTCAGAGGGAATATACTTACCTCGTTACTTAGCCGCTGCTGCTTCTCCCTGTACACGGATGAAAACATTCAGTGTCGGGGGGTAGCTAATGACAGGCAGGGACAGGGACCAGGCTCTCTAGCATCACCCGCGGTGCTAGGGAGGTTCATCCCGGTCCCCGCCTGCCATCTGCACACGGGGAGAAGCAGCAGCGGCTGTGTGGGGACCGGGGGCAGCGCAGGGAGTGGGTTAAGTATATTCCCTCTGAGAGGAATTGGGGGGCTGTTGTATGATGTTGGACAACCCATTTAAGGACTGAAGGCAAAAGGTGGTCACATGAAATATTGATTTAATTTTGATTTCTCTTTTATTCACCCACTTCACATTTTGTTAATTGATAAAAATAAGCTACAAATGCTTTGCTTTATTACTGTATGATCCACATCTGTCTAAAATATTTGCACAGTACTATATATTGTATATTATTATTACTGTTATTATATGTATATGTACGAACTCTTGTCCTTCATTGTAAGATGGTTATAAATTGTATATTCATGTCTACCTATGTTATTTCTCCAAATATAGCAACAAATATTTTGGTGGATTTTGTTTACACTGGCCCTTGAAACATCATTGGGATGTTAATCAGCCCATTTCATTCAGCACTCATTTCTCAGTTTTCTATTCATTTTATATATCAGCTAAGAAAATCTTGAGTCATTTTTATTAAACCGTCATGGCCATAAGGGATCTGCAATACACTTCAGAGCCATGTGCTTCAGGTCCCTCGGCTCTTGCGGGATTAACCTCTTTGTTATTAGAGATACCACAGACTTTAAACTACTTCAAACACTCAGATTTTTATTATTCTTTTGTTGAGACATTTAACCTTCAGTAAAACTGTAGGTTACATAAGGTGTGGGAAGAATTCCTATAAATAAACCACAGCAGAGTGTTTCAACTTTCTACCTACTGTGCTTCAGAGAGAAAAAGCTTGCAAGAAAATTAGGACAGTGTCTCTGCTTGTCAAATTATATGTTTATTGGTTAAAAATACATTTGGAGAGGCTTATATAAAAAATAAAATAAAAAACTAGAGCAAAAGAAAAAGAAATAGTTGTCAATAGCAGCCAGCATAAGGAAACAGCTGTAATTATTTTATATTTTATAATTTTATACCGAAAATACCATAAAGGTTTTTATAGTTAAAACAATAGAAATTTATTTAAACAATATACCATATGTTTCACCCTGTAAGACACACCCTCCCAAAATATGCACCTAGGTTTTGGAGGAGGACAATAAGAAAAAATATTTTTCACTAGACTACCAATTAGACCCCCAATGTTAAAGAGGACCTTTCACCACTCCTGACATGCCAGTTTAATAGCTCCATGCATTCCCCATGTACTAACAATTCTGGAACATCTATTCTTATGGCTCTATGTTGTGCCATTCCTTCATTATTTGCACTAGAAGTTATGAATGAATTGCTATTTGCCTTCAGTAAAGGAACAGAGGGGAGGTGACCAGTTGGGGGTGTGTATCTGCACAGACTGACTCTAGCCAATCAGTACTGATTGTTCAGACTGTGCAGATACACCCCCCAACTTGTTACCTCCCCCCTGTTCCCTTACTGAAGACAAATAGCAATTCATTCATAACTTCTAGTGTAAATAATACAGGAATGGCACAACATACAGACATACGAATAGATGTTCCAGACTTGTTATTACATGGGGAATGTATGAAGCTATTAAAACAGGCATGTCAGGATTGGTGAAAGGTCCTCTTTAATGATAACTTAGCTCACAGCCCCAATCAAACCCCCAATGTTAATAAGACCATCAATCAGACCTCAGATGGTACCCCCAAATTTTAATAAGCCTCCAATAAGACCTCAGATCAGACCTACAATTAGAACTCAGCTCAGACCGCAAGGTAAGTGACCCCCCCATTCAGACCTCAGAAAACCACCCCAATATAACTAAGACTCCCCACCATTCGGAACTCGGATGAGCCCCGCATGCCTTAGAAGAGACTCCCATGCCTCAGATCAGACTCACATGCCTCAGATCAGCCCCGTGCCTCAGATCATACCCCATGCCCTAAAATCAGACCCATTCCTTAGATCAGACCCCATGCCTCAGATCAGCCCCCATGCCACAGAGTAACTAAATTAAAAAAATACAGAGCCTGGGAAACGCTGCATTCACCGCTTCCCAGTCCTCAGGTACTAATGAGCAGTTAGCATTAGTAGAGATGAGAGAACATGCTCGTCCGAGCTTGATGCTCGTTCGAGCATTAGGGTATTCGCATATGCTCGCTACTCATATCGCTCATATCGCATATCGCGATCCTCGAGGAAATGGCAACTTCCTCTTCCTGCATGTTAGGCGCCTTTTTTCAGCCAATCAACATGCAGGAGAGTCTTTGGTACCTCCTTGCATCACGTGGGGCCCCTACAAGTCGATAGCAGGGATTGGCTGGCCAGATCAGATGACCTGGGAATCTAAGAATCTGGTCCCGCGCTGCTTGCGTCATACGCCGTCTTCATGAGATTAGGGATAGAGCTGCTGTCTGTCAGGGAGAGTGTTAGGGCCTGAACTTAGATGTTGGTTAGGCAGGAATCACCCACAAAGAACCCAACAGCCCTTCTAAGGGCTACAAGCACCTTTTTTTTTGTCTCCTCCAGGCTGCTGGCTGGGACTTGTAGTGCAGCTACCGCCATCTTGGCTGCACACTGTACACAGTGACTGGTGGCAGAAGGGACAGCACGTGGTCCACACAGAACCAAATTAAATTGCCCAAAGTACTCATTTTTGCTGCTGCTGTACCTTGGCTTGCTGAGATCTGTAGTGCAGTCTAGGGAATACGTTTTTCTGTCATTTCAATATACTACAGTCCAGTGAACAATTATGTAGTGTACTGTACAGTAGCGTCAGTCTAGGGAATACGTTTTTCTGTCATTTCTATACACTACAGTCCAGTGAACAATTATATAGTGTGCTGTACAGTAGCGTCAGTCTAGGGAATACATTTTTTATATATCCTACAGTGCAGTGAAAAATTGAGTGGTTTGTGGTGCAATAGCCGCCGTCTAAAGACTACATTTTTCCTCTCAGTCATATATACTACAGTGTAGTGAAAAACTGAGTGGTTTGCTGTGCAATAGCCACCATCTAAAGACTACGTTTTTCCTCTCAGTCATATATACTACAGTGAAGTACGAAATTGTGTCGTGTGCTGCACACTAGCCGGAGTGTAGAAAATATACGTTTTTCCTCTCAGTTATATATTATACAGTGCAGCGAAAAATTCTGTCATGTGCTGCACACTAGCCGGAGTGTAGAAAATATAAGTTTTTCCTCTCAGTTATATATTATACAGTGCAGTCAAAAATTCTGTCGTGTGCTGCACACTAGCCGGAGTGTAGAAAATATACGTTTTTCCTCTCAGTTATATATTATACAGTGCAGTGAAAAATTGAGTGGTTTGCGATGCAATAGCCGCCGTCTAAAGACTACGTTTTTCCTCTCAGTCATATATACTACAGTGCAGTGTGAAATTGTGTCGTGTGCTGCACACTAGCCGGAGTGTAGAAAATATACGTTTTTCGTCTCAGGTATACATTATACAGTGCAGTGCAAAATTCTGTCGTGTGCTGCTCACTAGCCGGAGTGTAGAAAATATATGTTTTTTCTCTGTCATATATACTACAGTGCAGCGCAAAATTCTGTTGTGTGCTGCACACTAGCCGGAGTGTAGAAAATATACGTTTTTCCTCTCAGTTATATATCCTACAGTGCAGTGAAAAATTGAGTGGTTTGCGGTGCAATAGCCGCCGTCTAAAGACTACGTTTTTCCTCTCAGTCATATATACTACAGTGCAGTGCGAAATTGTGCTGTGTGCTGCACACTAGCCGGAGTGTAGAAAATATACGTTTTTCCTCTCAGTCATATATACTACAGTGCAGTGCAAAATTCTGTCGTGTGCCGCACACTAGCCGGAGTGTAGAAAATATACGTTTTTCCTCTCAGTTATATATCATACATTGCAGTGAAAAATTGAGTGGTTT